>NADL03000791.1:0-43539 GCA_002205965.3 Kappaphycus alvarezii
TAAAAAATTACCTGAATGGGACTGAGAATAACAATAGAAAAAGAACCAATGTTTATTGAACGTCGTGGATAGTTCAATGGTCCCAGGCTTGCTAAATTTTCTGACAGTCTAAGACTACCTATACTGTAGATCAGAGTAGAAAGGATATAAAGATGATTCCAGCAGTATGATAATAATTGTAGACCAAATTATTGCTCAGTAATAATTACGGAGTATTTCTCCAGGTGAAAATTCACCCAAATAATAATTTGTTGGCAATGGGGCTCGAGTAATTATAAGTTTAGAATTTACAAACCAACCGCAGACATAAAAATTGCTTCACGTGTATTACGGTATAAAACAGGGGCCATTGAAAATAGGTAAACTTATTTTTCGATGCTCGCGATAAAAAAGGAGTGTTGGTCTTTGATAAAATAATTTCCACAGTTTACATCACTGAGTTCGATATGGAAAACTAATTAAATAGTTTCCAATACTTTTAAAATATTTTTTTATTTTCACACGATTCCTCCTTATAAATTGACGTTTTTCACGTGATTGAGAGAGATCCGAATGCTTTACATTACTAACACTATGGATTTTACCGACTTCCCGACACTTTAGACGTATTTACCAAACACCACTTCTCCCGAACCAGCCTTCAACATTACCATAAAAATCATTTGATATCTGAAACATTTGAGCCATTTGAGCATACACAAGCACTCACTTGTAGAAACGTTATAGAATTTTAGACGAATATAGTTCTTTTCATATTGTGTGTTTCCACTCTTTTGAGTTTTCGTTATGTCTGCACGAACAAATAGGACAAAAGGAAATCTCTCCTCCTTCAGGATAAAAATTTAAAATATCATTGTCAAATGACTCACCTCTTATAATATTGTAAGGGCCCAAAACTGGCGTTTTTCGTAGTTTTCGAAGGAACTAATGCAATATTCCTTTTTAGGGAGGTTACTGTCGTTTCAACAAAGAACCTAGTAACTGAACACATAATATTATAAACATCTCAATTTTCCACAAAAAATGATCCACCCACATCAATTCATTAAAAACACGAGATGTTGAACTTATGGATACCGCTCGAGTATTAGGTGTTCTCCTGGTGATGTCACAACTTTTGAATGAATCAGTACTGTTCGATAAATATTTCTTGCATTCTTCGTCCCATAAACATTTTCTCTGTAAGAATAATTTTATGTCATCATAATTTGAGTGACCACATACATCTGTGTGGAACTCATTAATTATTTTCTATTTCTTACCCTAAGATTTAGTTTTTGGTCTATTCATATTATTATTGGAACAAATTGCAAATACAAATGAATTTCGGAATTTATTTTACAAATTTGTTCACAGCACCACAGCAATGGTGACCATGACCCCCAATGCAATGGAATCGATTCAATTTTCGGTTGAAATAAAATAGATATGGTTTTCTTTCAGATGCATAAAATTTGATATATTTGTAATATTTCTTCCAACAACCCTTTGTGATGATCCACTGACTACTAGATGCCAGGTGTGAACTTCATTTCCATTGTCAGAAATCGCTGAAAAATATAACGAACCGTGCATTTCTCTTTTCTCAGTTGAATGGGCGCCATTTCCGTATTGCCAGAACGGTTAATCTCGTACAGAATCAGGAGATCATCCGCAGTTCCGTTCCAATCGGGGATAATGTATTTAGAAAGTGTACTTAGCTCAACAATGCCTATCCCACTATACGATGCTCCATCGTCAAGCAATGGATCTGGATAGAATTGTTTCGATGGAAAATCAAGTACTGTTTTAGCTAGTGAGATGTTACGGGACCAGGTCTTTTTTGTTTAAAATGTTCCGTGTTTTCAATTTTGGGTGGTAAACCTTCCAAAAAATTTCTGATTCTTGCAATTTTCTTTTTCGTAGGCCCGATGCTCAATTTCTCCACAACGGTCAAAATTGTATTTAAACTTCAGTACAGCAAATTCTTCGGGGTTATTTTATGCTTGATAATTTGCCTGCACGCTTTCTTTTCTTTACATGAAATATTTGATCGATTTCATGATATAAATCTTTGCGAATTTCCATGGATTTTGGCTTGCGTTTTAAGACTTATCACATGCCCGAACAATTGATGATATTTTTGAATATTTAACTAATTCTAGAATTTTTGCTTTATCCATATCTGCTTCCTCATCATGCTTTGGGGGATCTGCAGCAAGAATGGATACGCACTGATTGGAATCTGGGCCCATAACTGTAAAAACTGTTATACTGCTGGAATCATTTTTGTAGTTTTCTACTCCGATCTACAATATGGATAGTCGTAGGCTTTTAGAAACATGTAGCGAGCTCCGGTCCATTGAACTATTTCCGCCGATCCATGAATATTGTTTTTCTCTTTGTTATTATTCTCAATCCTATCCAGATAACTCTACTGCTCATTTATTTGGAATTATCTATTTTGGATGTAAGCATCATATTTCAGTTTTTAGAAACGAAAGGAAAGTGAATGAATTGAAAAGTGTAAACCGGAGTGGCTTTGTGCGCGTAAGAATAACTCCCTCAGTTTCTCTCATAACATAAGCCAAAGTCCTGAATGGGCCCCAAAGAATTTTCGTTGAAGACATCCTCTGGGGGATTGATATTTATGGCGCACCTGCTGAACAGGGGCAGCAGGTTTTCTGACGCCTCGCATACTTCATTCCTTCCTGTCGTTTTTCCTCTCCTCATCAGGAACTTCGCGATCTCGGTACCTGCTATGATTTTAGCTTCCAGGTGATGCTGGAGCAACAGGTTGCCACCCGCCGCCTCCTTGCATCCTTGATCTTTGAATGATCTCCACACACTTTCGTGACTTAAACCCAGTACAAATTTTCCGTTCCATTCCGTTCCTATTCGAAAGATGTCATTAGGCTGGTATCCTATCCATGTGTGTCAAACAGTGGAGGTTGAACAGTGTTATTGTTGGAAAAATACGCAGAGGTGAAAACAAGGGCTGTCTTAATGACTAAAAAATGGGGTTGCCTGCGTTCCCAAGTGCATCAAACAATTGATAGTCAATTCTGTGAAATGCCAAAATGTACAGTACGTCCATTTTTTTAATTCAACACATTTCGTGAGAGGAATCCCGGATCCACGTCACTTGCTCGAAATGAAAAATCCTCAGCACTCAACTGGATTTCTGGAATGAAACATACTGCAGTGCTTGTCTTTCAAACGTATTTTGGCCACAGCTCAAAGTGGTGCTTGAGGAGGAGGTCATTGATTGTTTTCGGACTGTGGCAAAGCTTGATTACATTAGTGTTACAACCGCGCTCTATTCCTCCGAATTGGTGGCGGGACATTTCTCATTCTAGTTTCTGTCTACAGCTGTAAAGCCAGTGCAGGACAACTTCTTTACGATATGCGCTAATATTCTTTGACTAGGTAATCGATTTGGTTCTTTAATATTTGAAAGGTGCGGTTCGGTTATCCCCCGGTGCATGCTAAACGTGTTCAGGATAACGACTAGTAAAGCTACTGAAAAATGACGTCAACATGTTCACATAGATCACAGGTCCATGTATAGAGAGGGGCTTTTAGGTACGGCGTATCTACTGATACATAAGTAAAACAACTCTGCGCAGCAAGAGGGCCATTTCCAAAGCCGGTTGGGACTGCTACCAATCAATGGTTGGGAAGGTCTTCAGAACAAGTCAGTTTACGTGGAAGGGGGTTGGGTATCATTACAAGACATAACAGGTCGATTGCACTCGCCTATCGCTAAAGTGTGCGCCACGTTGCCAATAATCGCTTGCACGGTTCGGTGGGGGACAACACTTTCCGTTGACTCACTATTTGTACCGGCAGAGGTAAAGTATCAAAGGTGATCAAACGGTACTTGGAAAATATTCTGCGAGAAGAGCTTTTAGAGAAACAATGGTGATGACTGTTCGTATTCATAATCGGTATTTCGTGTAACGAACCCTTTCATATTAGTTTTAGCTCTTTCAGATGAGTCAAATCCTTCATACTGGTAGAGCTACACCTGAAAATGAACACATACGTAGAGGCATGGACAGTTCAATGCGAGTAGCCGATGTAACCGAAAGCATATTGGGGATACTTCACTGCACCACATTTGCAAAAGTTATTTCCACGCCACGCTACTTGAAAAAATTATTTAAAGATAGAAACGCATCTCAGCCGCCATTTTGTTCTCAAAAGTTAAATTTTCCACGGAGGCAATTGAACATGAGGTTCGAACACTCCATTAATGCATCTGACATATGGGGCAACAGGGAAGAGGACTCAAGGATGACGAAATGGGACCAATAGCTTCCCGTACCAATCATGAATCGTGAAGACTGTCTACAGCTGAGGACATCAGCGCTTATCAGTATATGTTTTCGCCAGTCATATCCGTGCATCGAAAAAATCTGATCGAACAGGAAAAATCTCAAATGTTGGGAATGTCCATTTTCATGACCCAACAGATAAACGATAAACAAGCGTCCTCATGTCCTCACAGCAAAATGTGATCTCTCGCTTTCGGAAAATAGAGGAATACAGAAATTCTCGGGGCGTGTTCCTGCAGTATGACAGGAGAAACTAGAGCATTGTGAGAAACAGATTGGTCTTTGTGAGACTATAGGCCTATCTATACACGTAATTGTATCGCTAACCTACAAACGACTAGGCTCTGATCGATGGTGCTCAGTATCTGTTTTTGAATTTGTTTCGGTGCCCAAAATTCCTCTCTCCCTTCTGTAGCTAACTTGCAGAGGTACACATTTCTACGTAGACGAGTGGATAGGCTGTGCGAAAAGCAGAACTTCTTTCGATGCTGCCTTGAAGCAGAATCGTTCTAAATGTTGCATCCAACGCCGCGGATCAGAACACTTCAAAATACATAAATATCTGCCTGCCCTTCTACCCGTCCTCATTCCCATCGCTCTATCATCCTCCTTCGGCAGCATCTGGAAGAGCTAGCTTCAACTGCAACCACCTTCGCGACCCCTTAACTTTTAACCTCCTTAACACCTAACAAATGGATCTCCTTCTTGTCGGCGGAGGCCCCCGCAGTGTCATCCAGGCTAGCTCTGACATGGTCTTCATGCTCCTCTACAATGAGCACTTCCAACAACTCCAGGGGCTGGGCGCTCACTATGATGTCAAGACTACAATCATTGAGAAGCAGCCGTATGTTGGCGCAGGTATGGCATTCTCAGCAGGCCATGAAGGTATGACTAACACACCCGTCGAAGGCGATATTACCTTCCCAATCCCTGTCCCCCATCAAAGCCCGCAAAAGGACATCATCAAGTCTTTGCTCAGCTACCGCGATCGCTATGAGCGCCGCTTCGGGGGTGCGGAAGCTGGGCACTACCTCTTTGCCCTAAGTCAGCGCAATCTGCCCGGGGCTGTAATGTTCAAAAAATCCATCAGTCCGATGTCCTACACTCCCCAAGGCATGCTTGATCAGGAGAAAGCATTCCTCATGCGCCGAAGTGTTGGTGAGGAGGAGCTCTCATCATTTTCACACATCAGCCAGCTCGCCGCAGAGCACCTCCCCTTCTTCAAACTGGACGTTCGTCCTTCGACTCTCGCCACTCAAATCAGTCTCAGCGGAACCCATCAGGCCACAGCTACCGTGCAGCATGTCGACTCCGGATCCATCAATAAGATCACCGCTGACGTCGTCCGACTCAATTCTGGCACGCCGCTAGTGAATCCCATCTCTGACCCTCGTGTAAATAGGTCTACTTTCTGCCAGCCGATGAATGCTGCTGACCTCAGGCAGTTTCTCCGCAGCAGGGGCCTCTTGAACGCTAGTGGTATGCTAATTCCGGGCAAGCGCATTATTAGCGGTGGGATGAGCTTGTCTGGACTGGACCAGATTGCCGCGCTTAGCTCGATCATGAATTTGTTTGAGGAGGACGAAGATTCGCTTCTCGGATATAGAGTGACAGATTTTGCAAAGCAGGCCTACCCAGGTGCCCTCACTTACATCAGCAGGACTGCCGGGAAGGCCGCACTCCCAAGGCATGCTTTCACTCACAATTGGCAACAGGGAACTCCGGTCATCGGCAACACGCGGAATCTGCATGCTCTCTTCCTTCATCAGAACGGCGAGGAAGTTTTCAAGTCTTGGTACGATATTCTCGAGTGTGCGGTTGCTCGGGCGACGGGAACCACCCCAGGGAAGCTCCACGAGCCCACATCCACTGAGTCCTTGCTTGAGACGCAGTTTGAGGAAACTGAATGGCACCTGCAGTGCCGCCGCAACGCCGGGATTTGTGAGCAAAACGGGGACATGGTGGGCAAAAAGCACTTTCTCAGACTGTCAACCAGGACTTTGTACGGGGCTTGGCGCCAAGCCACTCTCAGTACATTGCTCGGATTCGGCCTTGAGCCGCAAAGCGACGCCGTTCATACAATGGATGCACTGGCCCCTCTAACGTGGACAGGGCGCCAGGGATACATGTACCACAGGGCACAGATAGCTGCGATCACAAATCCGAAAAGTGCCGCAAAGTCATCGAACATGCACCTAGTACAGCGTCTGGGGGATGTGATGAACAATATCGTTGCGTCCCCGTCGGAGGTTCATAGCATGTTCCACCTGCTCATCGAAGCCGGTATCGCCAAGTATGTCCAGGCATCTTATTCCGCAATTCGGGCTGGTGCAGATGGCCAACTGATGCTGAATGACGAAGCCTACGACGCCGTGCTGGTGTCCGGAGTGATGACGAAAGACGCGGATGTCACATGGAAGTCGCTGTTACCCCAAGTCAAGCCCGCTGAGAAAAGCAACGGGACAATCCCGGCGATTGGGAGGCACCGTCGATTTTCGAACAAGGATGGCAGCCCTGTGGCAGTGGAGAGCAACACGTTTCTTGGGAAAGGGTTCCACAGCAAGGCGGCTGATGGCGGGCAGTCGTTGCTAAACAGCTGTGCGTTTGATGTGAACAACCGGGACTCAGCTGTGAATGATGCACCGTCATTTACGATGAGGAGGATGGCGCTGGCTCATTTGCATGCAGCCGGGCTGGACGCTCATTCGGTCCTCGATGGCATTTATGAGAGCATGAAGCCCTCGCAGGAGGACTTTGATGCAGAGGTGGAAAGATTCAGGGAACCGTACGAGAGCGGAATGGAGATGTGGGCGTATCTAAAGGCTGTAACGCGGTTCTCAAAGGGCAATGCTGCTGTGTTTGCGGATTTGTATGACCTGGGAATCACGGCAAACGGGAGGAGGACGGTCATAAAAATGATGGGGGAGAGTAGGAACCTTGACATGGAGAAGGCGGCGTCCGATTATCTGCACCGTATGATGTCTGTGGCGCAGTACAGCCCGGCATCGCGGGAGGAGTTTTATGGAAGGTTTGTCGATGCGACGGAGAGGGAAAACGGAAGGGCATATGAAATGGCGTTAGAAATAGCAAGGAATCACCTCGAAAGTAGGAGAAGAGGGGAGCGTGCAATTGTCTCGTAGCCTTTTTTTGGAAGACATCGCCCCCTTTGCCGTAGTCCATTTAGGCAGTTATACAGAGGCTTTGTAAATTTAACGACCAACTCATTAAGGGCGCATTACTGAGTGGTTCATTGTTCAGGAAGACTGGATCGGGAAGAATGGCTCGTCTCTTCTTGCCCGAATAACTGTCTGCTAAACGGCTAATAGTAAATGTCGTACACCACACAAAGTTTTCTGCCTGACTCTGTCCCCAAGATACTGGGCTGCTCCTTCCCAATTTGGGATGCAACCGGTATAGATCTCTGGGCAGTGGAGCACCCCAAATTCCTCCTTCTAGGTGTAATTGTCCTCAGTATGCGTATTTAAAACCCATCTCACCGTGTAAACAGCAGATGACAGCTACCGCGAATCGCCACTGTGCGTGAAGGAATTTGTCTAGAGAGAAACTTTACGGTATCAGTAAAACAGGTATTCGCGGCAGGGTCCGACTATCTACAAATGTCCACTTCAACAGCTCTTAGTATATTCTAAACGGAAATGGTTACTAATTACCGTGACTGTTTCCAGGGCCCAGCAACAACGTCAAATTGCTTAGACTGCGTGGTCGAGTAGCAAGACTGATTGACTCCCTACAATGTTCGCCTGCTGTCGAAAATGTGTTGTTTCGTGGTTTTATCTTGTTGAATGAGACTCTGCGTCAGGGCATATGAAATGGCGATGGATATTGCAAGGAATCAACCCGAGAGTATGAGAAAATGGGAGTCTTGTAAACATTAAATGAAATAGGTAGATCCAAAATGGATAGTCCCAAATAAATGGATAATAAAATTACCTGAATGGGACTGAGAATAACAATAGAAAAGAACCAATGTTTATTGAACGTCGTGGATAGTTTAATGGAATAAAAACCATTTGATATCTGAAACATTTGAGCCATTTGAGCATACACAAGCACTCACTTGTAGAAACGTTATAGAATTTTAGACGAATATAGTTCTTTTCATATTGTGTGTTTCCACTCTTTTGAGTTTTCGTTATGTCTGCACGAACAAATAGGACAAAAGGAAATCTCTCCTCCTTCAGGATAAAAATTTAAAATATCATTGTCAAATGACTCACCTCTTATAATATTGTAAGGGCCCAAAACTGGCGTTTTTCGTAGTTTTCGAAGGAACTAATGCAATATTCCTTTTTAGGGAGGTTACTGTCGTTTCAACAAAGAACCTAGTAACTGAACACATAATATTATAAACATCTCAATTTTCCACAAAAAATGATCCACCCACATCAATTCATTAAAAACACGAGATGTTGAACTTATGGATACCGCTCGAGTATTAGGTGTTCTCCTGGTGATGTCACAACTTTTGAATGAATCAGTACTGTTCGATAAATATTTCTTGCATTCTTCGTCCCATAAACATTTTCTCTGTAAGAATAATTTTATGTCATCATAATTTGAGTGACCACATACATCTGTGTGGAACTCATTAATTATTTTCTATTTCTTACCCTAAGATTTAGTTTTTGGTCTATTCATATTATTATTGGAACAAATTGCAAATACAAATGAATTTCGGAATTTATTTTACAAATTTGTTCACAGCACCACAGCAATGGTGACCATGACCCCCAATGCAATGGAATCGATTCAATTTTCGGTTGAAATAAAATAGATATGGTTTTCTTTCAGATGCATAAAATTTGATATATTTGTAATATTTCTTCCAACAACCCTTTGTGATGATCCACTGACTACTAGATGCCAGGTGTGAACTTCATTTCCATTGTCAGAAATCGCTGAAAAATATAACGAACCGTGCATTTCTCTTTTCTCAGTTGAATGGGCGCCATTTCCGTATTGCCAGAACGGTTAATCTCGTACAGAATCAGGAGATCATCCGCAGTTCCGTTCCAATCGGGGATAATGTATTTAGAAAGTGTACTTAGCTCAACAATGCCTATCCCACTATACGATGCTCCATCGTCAAGCAATGGATCTGGATAGAATTGTTTCGATGGAAAATCAAGTACTGTTTTAGCTAGTGAGATGTTACGGGACCAGGTCTTTTTTGTTTAAAATGTTCCGTGTTTTCAATTTTGGGTGGTAAACCTTCCAAAAAAATTTCTGATTCTTGCAATTTTCTTTTTCGTAGGCCCGATGCTCAATTTCTCCACAACGGTCAAAATTGTATTTAAACTTCAGTACAGCAAATTCTTCGGGGTTATTTTATGCTTGATAATTTGCCTGCACGCTTTCTTTTCTTTACATGAAATATTTGATCGATTTCATGATATAAATCTTTGCGAATTTCCATGGATTTTGGCTTGCGTTTTAAGACTTATCACATGCCCGAACAATTGATGATATTTTTGAATATTTAACTAATTCTAGAATTTTTGCTTTATCCATATCTGCTTCCTCATCATGCTTTGGGGGATCTGCAGCAAGAATGGATACGCACTGATTGGAATCTGGGCCCATAACTGTAAAAACTGTTATACTGCTGGAATCATTTTTGTAGTTTTCTACTCCGATCTACAATATGGATAGTCGTAGGCTTTTAGAAACATGTAGCGAGCTCCGGTCCATTGAACTATTTCCGCCGATCCATGAATATTGTTTTTCTCTTTGTTATTATTCTCAATCCTATCCAGATAACTCTACTGCTCATTTATTTGGAATTATCTATTTTGGATGTAAGCATCATATTTCAGTTTTTAGAAACGAAAGGAAAGTGAATGAATTGAAAAGTGTAAACCGGAGTGGCTTTGTGCGCGTAAGAATAACTCCCTCAGTTTCTCTCATAACATAAGCCAAAGTCCTGAATGGGCCCCAAAGAATTTTCGTTGAAGACATCCTCTGGGGGATTGATATTTATGGCGCACCTGCTGAACAGGGGCAGCAGGTTTTCTGACGCCTCGCATACTTCATTCCTTCCTGTCGTTTTTCCTCTCCTCATCAGGAACTTCGCGATCTCGGTACCTGCTATGATTTTAGCTTCCAGGTGATGCTGGAGCAACAGGTTGCCACCCGCCGCCTCCTTGCATCCTTGATCTTTGAATGATCTCCACACACTTTCGTGACTTAAACCCAGTACAAATTTTCCGTTCCATTCCGTTCCTATTCGAAAGATGTCATTAGGCTGGTATCCTATCCATGTGTGTCAAACAGTGGAGGTTGAACAGTGTTATTGTTGGAAAAATACGCAGAGGTGAAAACAAGGGCTGTCTTAATGACTAAAAAATGGGGTTGCCTGCGTTCCCAAGTGCATCAAACAATTGATAGTCAATTCTGTGAAATGCCAAAATGTACAGTACGTCCATTTTTTTAATTCAACACATTTCGTGAGAGGAATCCCGGATCCACGTCACTTGCTCGAAATGAAAAATCCTCAGCACTCAACTGGATTTCTGGAATGAAACATACTGCAGTGCTTGTCTTTCAAACGTATTTTGGCCACAGCTCAAAGTGGTGCTTGAGGAGGAGGTCATTGATTGTTTTCGGACTGTGGCAAAGCTTGATTACATTAGTGTTACAACCGCGCTCTATTCCTCCGAATTGGTGGCGGGACATTTCTCATTCTAGTTTCTGTCTACAGCTGTAAAGCCAGTGCAGGACAACTTCTTTACGATATGCGCTAATATTCTTTGACTAGGTAATCGATTTGGTTCTTTAATATTTGAAAGGTGCGGTTCGGTTATCCCCCGGTGCATGCTAAACGTGTTCAGGATAACGACTAGTAAAGCTACTGAAAAATGACGTCAACATGTTCACATAGATCACAGGTCCATGTATAGAGAGGGGCTTTTAGGTACGGCGTATCTACTGATACATAAGTAAAACAACTCTGCGCAGCAAGAGGGCCATTTCCAAAGCCGGTTGGGACTGCTACCAATCAATGGTTGGGAAGGTCTTCAGAACAAGTCAGTTTACGTGGAAGGGGGTTGGGTATCATTACAAGACATAACAGGTCGATTGCACTCGCCTATCGCTAAAGTGTGCGCCACGTTGCCAATAATCGCTTGCACGGTTCGGTGGGGGACAACACTTTCCGTTGACTCACTATTTGTACCGGCAGAGGTAAAGTATCAAAGGTGATCAAACGGTACTTGGAAAATATTCTGCGAGAAGAGCTTTTAGAGAAACAATGGTGATGACTGTTCGTATTCATAATCGGTATTTCGTGTAACGAACCCTTTCATATTAGTTTTAGCTCTTTCAGATGAGTCAAATCCTTCATACTGGTAGAGCTACACCTGAAAATGAACACATACGTAGAGGCATGGACAGTTCAATGCGAGTAGCCGATGTAACCGAAAGCATATTGGGGATACTTCACTGCACCACATTTGCAAAAGTTATTTCCACGCCACGCTACTTGAAAAAAATTATTTAAAGATAGAAACGCATCTCAGCCGCCATTTTGTTCTCAAAAGTTAAATTTTCCACGGAGGCAATTGAACATGAGGTTCGAACACTCCATTAATGCATCTGACATATGGGGCAACAGGGAAGAGGACTCAAGGATGACGAAATGGGACCAATAGCTTCCCGTACCAATCATGAATCGTGAAGACTGTCTACAGCTGAGGACATCAGCGCTTATCAGTATATGTTTTCGCCAGTCATATCCGTGCATCGAAAAAATCTGATCGAACAGGAAAAATCTCAAATGTTGGGAATGTCCATTTTCATGACCCAACAGATAAACGATAAACAAGCGTCCTCATGTCCTCACAGCAAAATGTGATCTCTCGCTTTCGGAAAATAGAGGAATACAGAAATTCTCGGGGCGTGTTCCTGCAGTATGACAGGAGAAACTAGAGCATTGTGAGAAACAGATTGGTCTTTGTGAGACTATAGGCCTATCTATACACGTAATTGTATCGCTAACCTACAAACGACTAGGCTCTGATCGATGGTGCTCAGTATCTGTTTTTGAATTTGTTTCGGTGCCCAAAATTCCTCTCTCCCTTCTGTAGCTAACTTGCAGAGGTACACATTTCTACGTAGACGAGTGGATAGGCTGTGCGAAAAGCAGAACTTCTTTCGATGCTGCCTTGAAGCAGAATCGTTCTAAATGTTGCATCCAACGCCGCGGATCAGAACACTTCAAAATACATAAATATCTGCCTGCCCTTCTACCCGTCCTCATTCCCATCGCTCTATCATCCTCCTTCGGCAGCATCTGGAAGAGCTAGCTTCAACTGCAACCACCTTCGCGACCCCTTAACTTTTAACCTCCTTAACACCTAACAAATGGATCTCCTTCTTGTCGGCGGAGGCCCCCGCAGTGTCATCCAGGCTAGCTCTGACATGGTCTTCATGCTCCTCTACAATGAGCACTTCCAACAACTCCAGGGGCTGGGCGCTCACTATGATGTCAAGACTACAATCATTGAGAAGCAGCCGTATGTTGGCGCAGGTATGGCATTCTCAGCAGGCCATGAAGGTATGACTAACACACCCGTCGAAGGCGATATTACCTTCCCAATCCCTGTCCCCCATCAAAGCCCGCAAAAGGACATCATCAAGTCTTTGCTCAGCTACCGCGATCGCTATGAGCGCCGCTTCGGGGGTGCGGAAGCTGGGCACTACCTCTTTGCCCTAAGTCAGCGCAATCTGCCCGGGGCTGTAATGTTCAAAAAATCCATCAGTCCGATGTCCTACACTCCCCAAGGCATGCTTGATCAGGAGAAAGCATTCCTCATGCGCCGAAGTGTTGGTGAGGAGGAGCTCTCATCATTTTCACACATCAGCCAGCTCGCCGCAGAGCACCTCCCCTTCTTCAAACTGGACGTTCGTCCTTCGACTCTCGCCACTCAAATCAGTCTCAGCGGAACCCATCAGGCCACAGCTACCGTGCAGCATGTCGACTCCGGATCCATCAATAAGATCACCGCTGACGTCGTCCGACTCAATTCTGGCACGCCGCTAGTGAATCCCATCTCTGACCCTCGTGTAAATAGGTCTACTTTCTGCCAGCCGATGAATGCTGCTGACCTCAGGCAGTTTCTCCGCAGCAGGGGCCTCTTGAACGCTAGTGGTATGCTAATTCCGGGCAAGCGCATTATTAGCGGTGGGATGAGCTTGTCTGGACTGGACCAGATTGCCGCGCTTAGCTCGATCATGAATTTGTTTGAGGAGGACGAAGATTCGCTTCTCGGATATAGAGTGACAGATTTTGCAAAGCAGGCCTACCCAGGTGCCCTCACTTACATCAGCAGGACTGCCGGGAAGGCCGCACTCCCAAGGCATGCTTTCACTCACAATTGGCAACAGGGAACTCCGGTCATCGGCAACACGCGGAATCTGCATGCTCTCTTCCTTCATCAGAACGGCGAGGAAGTTTTCAAGTCTTGGTACGATATTCTCGAGTGTGCGTTGCTCGGGCGACGGGAACCACCCCAGGGAAGCTCCACGAGCCCACATCCACTGAGTCCTTGCTTGAGACGCAGTTTGAGGAAACTGAATGGCACCTGCAGTGCCGCCGCAACGCCGGGATTTGTGAGCAAAACGGGGACATGGTGGGCAAAAAGCACTTTCTCAGACTGTCAACCAGGACTTTGTACGGGGCTTGGCGCCAAGCCACTCTCAGTACATTGCTCGGATTCGGCCTTGAGCCGCAAAGCGACGCCGTTCATACAATGGATGCACTGGCCCCTCTAACGTGGACAGGGCGCCAGGGATACATGTACCACAGGGCACAGATAGCTGCGATCACAAATCCGAAAAGTGCCGCAAAGTCATCGAACATGCACCTAGTACAGCGTCTGGGGGATGTGATGAACAATATCGTTGCGTCCCCGTCGGAGGTTCATAGCATGTTCCACCTGCTCATCGAAGCCGGTATCGCCAAGTATGTCCAGGCATCTTATTCCGCAATTCGGGCTGGTGCAGATGGCCAACTGATGCTGAATGACGAAGCCTACGACGCCGTGCTGGTGTCCGGAGTGATGACGAAAGACGCGGATGTCACATGGAAGTCGCTGTTACCCCAAGTCAAGCCCGCTGAGAAAAGCAACGGGACAATCCCGGCGATTGGGAGGCACCGTCGATTTTCGAACAAGGATGGCAGCCCTGTGGCAGTGGAGAGCAACACGTTTCTTGGGAAAGGGTTCCACAGCAAGGCGGCTGATGGCGGGCAGTCGTTGCTAAACAGCTGTGCGTTTGATGTGAACAACCGGGACTCAGCTGTGAATGATGCACCGTCATTTACGATGAGGAGGATGGCGCTGGCTCATTTGCATGCAGCCGGGCTGGACGCTCATTCGGTCCTCGATGGCATTTATGAGAGCATGAAGCCCTCGCAGGAGGACTTTGATGCAGAGGTGGAAAGATTCAGGGAACCGTACGAGAGCGGAATGGAGATGTGGGCGTATCTAAAGGCTGTAACGCGGTTCTCAAAGGGCAATGCTGCTGTGTTTGCGGATTTGTATGACCTGGGAATCACGGCAAACGGGAGGAGGACGGTCATAAAAATGATGGGGGAGAGTAGGAACCTTGACATGGAGAAGGCGGCGTCCGATTATCTGCACCGTATGATGTCTGTGGCGCAGTACAGCCCGGCATCGCGGGAGGAGTTTTATGGAAGGTTTGTCGATGCGACGGAGAGGGAAAACGGAAGGGCATATGAAATGGCGTTAGAAATAGCAAGGAATCACCTCGAAAGTAGGAGAAGAGGGGAGCGTGCAATTGTCTCGTAGCCTTTTTTTGGAAGACATCGCCCCCTTTGCCGTAGTCCATTTAGGCAGTTATACAGAGGCTTTGTAAATTTAACGACCAACTCATTAAGGGCGCATTACTGAGTGGTTCATTGTTCAGGAAGACTGGATCGGGAAGAATGGCTCGTCTCTTCTTGCCCGAATAACTGTCTGCTAAACGGCTAATAGTAAATGTCGTACACCACACAAAGTTTTCTGCCTGACTCTGTCCCCAAGATACTGGGCTGCTCCTTCCCAATTTGGGATGCAACCGGTATAGATCTCTGGGCAGTGGAGCACCCCAAATTCCTCCTTCTAGGTGTAATTGTCCTCAGTATGCGTATTTAAAACCCATCTCACCGTGTAAACAGCAGATGACAGCTACCGCGAATCGCCACTGTGCGTGAAGGAATTTGTCTAGAGAGAAACTTTACGGTATCAGTAAAACAGGTATTCGCGGCAGGGTCCGACTATCTACAAATGTCCACTTCAACAGCTCTTAGTATATTCTAAACGGAAATGGTTACTAATTACCGTGACTGTTTCCAGGGCCCAGCAACAACGTCAAATTGCTTAGACTGCGTGGTCGAGTAGCAAGACTGATTGACTCCCTACAATGTTCGCCTGCTGTCGAAAATGTGTTGTTTCGTGGTTTTATCTTGTTGAATGAGACTCTGCGTCAGGGCATATGAAATGGCGATGGATATTGCAAGGAATCAACCCGAGAGTATGAGAAAATGGGAGTCTTGTAAACATTAAATGAAATAGGTAGATCCAAAATGGATAGTCCCAAATAAATGGATAATAAAATTACCTGAATGGGACTGAGAATAACAATAGAAAAAGAACCAATGTTTATTGAACGTCGTGGATAGTTTAATGGAATAAAAACCATTTGATATCTGAAACATTTGAGCCATTTGAGCATACACAAGCACTCACTTGTAGAAACGTTATAGAATTTTAGACGAATATAGTTCTTTTCATATTGTGTGTTTCCACTCTTTTGAGTTTTCGTTATGTCTGCACGAACAAATAGGACAAAAGGAAATCTCTCCTCCTTCAGGATAAAAATTTAAAATATCATTGTCAAATGACTCACCTCTTATAATATTGTAAGGGGCCCAAAACTGGCGTTTTTCGTAGTTTTCGAAGGAACTAATGCAATATTCCTTTTTAGGGAGGTTACTGTCGTTTCAACAAAGAACCTAGTAACTGAACACATAATATTATAAACATCTCAATTTTCCACAAAAAATGATCCACCCACATCAATTCATTAAAAACACGAGATGTTGAACTTATGGATACCGCTCGAGTATTAGGTGTTCTCCTGGTGATGTCACAACTTTTGAATGAATCAGTACTGTTCGATAAATATTTCTTGCATTCTTCGTCCCATAAACATTTTCTCTGTAAGAATAATTTTATGTCATCATAATTTGAGTGACCACATACATCTGTGTGGAACTCATTAATTATTTTCTATTTCTTACCCTAAGATTTAGTTTTTGGTCTATTCATATTATTATTGGAACAAATTGCAAATACAAATGAATTTCGGAATTTATTTTACAAATTTGTTCACAGCACCACAGCAATGGTGACCATGACCCCCCAATGCAATGGAATCGATTCAATTTTCGGTTGAAATAAAATAGATATGGTTTTCTTTCAGATGCATAAAATTTGATATATTTGTAATATTTCTTCCAACAACCCTTTGTGATGATCCACTGACTACTAGATGCCAGGTGTGAACTTCATTTCCATTGTCAGAAATCGCTGAAAAATATAACGAACCGTGCATTTCTCTTTTCTCAGTTGAATGGGCGCCATTTCCGTATTGCCAGAACGGTTAATCTCGTACAGAATCAGGAGATCATCCGCAGTTCCGTTCCAATCGGGGATAATGTATTTAGAAAGTGTACTTAGCTCAACAATGCCTATCCCACTATACGATGCTCCATCGTCAAGCAATGGATCTGGATAGAATTGTTTCGATGGAAAATCAAGTACTGTTTTAGCTAGTGAGATGTTACGGGACCAGGTCTTTTTTGTTTAAAATGTTCCGTGTTTTCAATTTTGGGTGGTAAACCTTCCAAAAAAATTTCTGATTCTTGCAATTTTCTTTTTCGTAGGCCCGATGCTCAATTTCTCCACAACGGTCAAAATTGTATTTAAACTTCAGTACAGCAAATTCTTCGGGGGTTATTTTATGCTTGATAATTTGCCTGCACGCTTTCTTTTCTTTACATGAAATATTTGATCGATTTCATGATATAAATCTTTGCGAATTTCCATGGATTTTGGCTTGCGTTTTAAGACTTATCACATGCCCGAACAATTGATGATATTTTTGAATATTTAACTAATTCTAGAATTTTTGCTTTATCCATATCTGCTTCCTCATCATGCTTTGGGGGATCTGCAGCAAGAATGGATACGCACTGATTGGAATCTGGGCCCATAACTGTAAAAACTGTTATACTGCTGGAATCATTTTTGTAGTTTTCTACTCCGATCTACAATATGGATAGTCGTAGGCTTTTAGAAACATGTAGCGAGCTCCGGTCCATTGAACTATTTCCGCCGATCCATGAATATTGTTTTTCTCTTTGTTATTATTCTCAATCCTATCCAGATAACTCTACTGCTCATTTATTTGGAATTATCTATTTTGGATGTAAGCATCATATTTCAGTTTTTAGAAACGAAAGGAAAGTGAATGAATTGAAAAGTGTAAACCGGAGTGGCTTTGTGCGCGTAAGAATAACTCCCTCAGTTTCTCTCATAACATAAGCCAAAGTCCTGAATGGGCCCCAAAGAATTTTCGTTGAAGACATCCTCTGGGGGATTGATATTTATGGCGCACCTGCTGAACAGGGGCAGCAGGTTTTCTGACGCCTCGCATACTTCATTCCTTCCTGTCGTTTTTCCTCTCCTCATCAGGAACTTCGCGATCTCGGTACCTGCTATGATTTTAGCTTCCAGGTGATGCTGGAGCAACAGGTTGCCACCCGCCGCCTCCTTGCATCCTTGATCTTTGAATGATCTCCACACACTTTCGTGACTTAAACCCAGTACAAATTTTCCGTTCCATTCCGTTCCTATTCGAAAGATGTCATTAGGCTGGTATCCTATCCATGTGTGTCAAACAGTGGAGGTTGAACAGTGTTATTGTTGGAAAAATACGCAGAGGTGAAAACAAGGGCTGTCTTAATGACTAAAAAATGGGGTTGCCTGCGTTCCCAAGTGCATCAAACAATTGATAGTCAATTCTGTGAAATGCCAAAATGTACAGTACGTCCATTTTTTTAATTCAACACATTTCGTGAGAGGAATCCCGGATCCACGTCACTTGCTCGAAATGAAAAATCCTCAGCACTCAACTGGATTTCTGGAATGAAACATACTGCAGTGCTTGTCTTTCAAACGTATTTTGGCCACAGCTCAAAGTGGTGCTTGAGGAGGAGGTCATTGATTGTTTTCGGACTGTGGCAAAGCTTGATTACATTAGTGTTACAACCGCGCTCTATTCCTCCGAATTGGTGGCGGGACATTTCTCATTCTAGTTTCTGTCTACAGCTGTAAAGCCAGTGCAGGACAACTTCTTTACGATATGCGCTAATATTCTTTGACTAGGTAATCGATTTGGTTCTTTAATATTTGAAAGGTGCGGTTCGGTTATCCCCCGGTGCATGCTAAACGTGTTCAGGATAACGACTAGTAAAGCTACTGAAAAATGACGTCAACATGTTCACATAGATCACAGGTCCATGTATAGAGAGGGGCTTTTAGGTACGGCGTATCTACTGATACATAAGTAAAACAACTCTGCGCAGCAAGAGGGCCATTTCCAAAGCCGGTTGGGACTGCTACCAATCAATGGTTGGGAAGGTCTTCAGAACAAGTCAGTTTACGTGGAAGGGGGTTGGGTATCATTACAAGACATAACAGGTCGATTGCACTCGCCTATCGCTAAAGTGTGCGCCACGTTGCCAATAATCGCTTGCACGGTTCGGTGGGGGACAACACTTTCCGTTGACTCACTATTTGTACCGGCAGAGGTAAAGTATCAAAGGTGATCAAACGGTACTTGGAAAATATTCTGCGAGAAGAGCTTTTAGAGAAACAATGGTGATGACTGTTCGTATTCATAATCGGTATTTCGTGTAACGAACCCTTTCATATTAGTTTTAGCTCTTTCAGATGAGTCAAATCCTTCATACTGGTAGAGCTACACCTGAAAATGAACACATACGTAGAGGCATGGACAGTTCAATGCGAGTAGCCGATGTAACCGAAAGCATATTGGGGATACTTCACTGCACCACATTTGCAAAAGTTATTTCCACGCCACGCTACTTGAAAAAAATTATTTAAAGATAGAAACGCATCTCAGCCGCCATTTTGTTCTCAAAAGTTAAATTTTCCACGGAGGCAATTGAACATGAGGTTCGAACACTCCATTAATGCATCTGACATATGGGGCAACAGGGAAGAGGACTCAAGGATGACGAAATGGGACCAATAGCTTCCCGTACCAATCATGAATCGTGAAGACTGTCTACAGCTGAGGACATCAGCGCTTATCAGTATATGTTTTCGCCAGTCATATCCGTGCATCGAAAAAATCTGATCGAACAGGAAAAATCTCAAATGTTGGGAATGTCCATTTTCATGACCCAACAGATAAACGATAAACAAGCGTCCTCATGTCCTCACAGCAAAATGTGATCTCTCGCTTTCGGAAAATAGAGGAATACAGAAATTCTCGGGGCGTGTTCCTGCAGTATGACAGGAGAAACTAGAGCATTGTGAGAAACAGATTGGTCTTTGTGAGACTATAGGCCTATCTATACACGTAATTGTATCGCTAACCTACAAACGACTAGGCTCTGATCGATGGTGCTCAGTATCTGTTTTTGAATTTGTTTCGGTGCCCAAAATTCCTCTCTCCCTTCTGTAGCTAACTTGCAGAGGTACACATTTCTACGTAGACGAGTGGATAGGCTGTGCGAAAAGCAGAACTTCTTTCGATGCTGCCTTGAAGCAGAATCGTTCTAAATGTTGCATCCAACGCCGCGGATCAGAACACTTCAAAATACATAAATATCTGCCTGCCCTTCTACCCGTCCTCATTCCCATCGCTCTATCATCCTCCTTCGGCAGCATCTGGAAGAGCTAGCTTCAACTGCAACCACCTTCGCGACCCCTTAACTTTTAACCTCCTTAACACCTAACAAATGGATCTCCTTCTTGTCGGCGGAGGCCCCCGCAGTGTCATCCAGGCTAGCTCTGACATGGTCTTCATGCTCCTCTACAATGAGCACTTCCAACAACTCCAGGGGCTGGGCGCTCACTATGATGTCAAGACTACAATCATTGAGAAGCAGCCGTATGTTGGCGCAGGTATGGCATTCTCAGCAGGCCATGAAGGTATGACTAACACACCCGTCGAAGGCGATATTACCTTCCCAATCCCTGTCCCCCATCAAAGCCCGCAAAAGGACATCATCAAGTCTTTGCTCAGCTACCGCGATCGCTATGAGCGCCGCTTCGGGGGTGCGGAAGCTGGGCACTACCTCTTTGCCCTAAGTCAGCGCAATCTGCCCGGGGCTGTAATGTTCAAAAAATCCATCAGTCCGATGTCCTACACTCCCCAAGGCATGCTTGATCAGGAGAAAGCATTCCTCATGCGCCGAAGTGTTGGTGAGGAGGAGCTCTCATCATTTTCACACATCAGCCAGCTCGCCGCAGAGCACCTCCCCTTCTTCAAACTGGACGTTCGTCCTTCGACTCTCGCCACTCAAATCAGTCTCAGCGGAACCCATCAGGCCACAGCTACCGTGCAGCATGTCGACTCCGGATCCATCAATAAGATCACCGCTGACGTCGTCCGACTCAATTCTGGCACGCCGCTAGTGAATCCCATCTCTGACCCTCGTGTAAATAGGTCTACTTTCTGCCAGCCGATGAATGCTGCTGACCTCAGGCAGTTTCTCCGCAGCAGGGGCCTCTTGAACGCTAGTGGTATGCTAATTCCGGGCAAGCGCATTATTAGCGGTGGGATGAGCTTGTCTGGACTGGACCAGATTGCCGCGCTTAGCTCGATCATGAATTTGTTTGAGGAGGACGAAGATTCGCTTCTCGGATATAGAGTGACAGATTTTGCAAAGCAGGCCTACCCAGGTGCCCTCACTTACATCAGCAGGACTGCCGGGAAGGCCGCACTCCCAAGGCATGCTTTCACTCACAATTGGCAACAGGGAACTCCGGTCATCGGCAACACGCGGAATCTGCATGCTCTCTTCCTTCATCAGAACGGCGAGGAAGTTTTCAAGTCTTGGTACGATATTCTCGAGTGTGCGTTGCTCGGGCGACGGGAACCACCCCAGGGAAGCTCCACGAGCCCACATCCACTGAGTCCTTGCTTGAGACGCAGTTTGAGGAAACTGAATGGCACCTGCAGTGCCGCCGCAACGCCGGGATTTGTGAGCAAAACGGGGACATGGTGGGCAAAAAGCACTTTCTCAGACTGTCAACCAGGACTTTGTACGGGGCTTGGCGCCAAGCCACTCTCAGTACATTGCTCGGATTCGGCCTTGAGCCGCAAAGCGACGCCGTTCATACAATGGATGCACTGGCCCCTCTAACGTGGACAGGGCGCCAGGGATACATGTACCACAGGGCACAGATAGCTGCGATCACAAATCCGAAAAGTGCCGCAAAGTCATCGAACATGCACCTAGTACAGCGTCTGGGGGATGTGATGAACAATATCGTTGCGTCCCCGTCGGAGGTTCATAGCATGTTCCACCTGCTCATCGAAGCCGGTATCGCCAAGTATGTCCAGGCATCTTATTCCGCAATTCGGGCTGGTGCAGATGGCCAACTGATGCTGAATGACGAAGCCTACGACGCCGTGCTGGTGTCCGGAGTGATGACGAAAGACGCGGATGTCACATGGAAGTCGCTGTTACCCCAAGTCAAGCCCGCTGAGAAAAGCAACGGGACAATCCCGGCGATTGGGAGGCACCGTCGATTTTCGAACAAGGATGGCAGCCCTGTGGCAGTGGAGAGCAACACGTTTCTTGGGAAAGGGTTCCACAGCAAGGCGGCTGATGGCGGGCAGTCGTTGCTAAACAGCTGTGCGTTTGATGTGAACAACCGGGACTCAGCTGTGAATGATGCACCGTCATTTACGATGAGGAGGATGGCGCTGGCTCATTTGCATGCAGCCGGGCTGGACGCTCATTCGGTCCTCGATGGCATTTATGAGAGCATGAAGCCCTCGCAGGAGGACTTTGATGCAGAGGTGGAAAGATTCAGGGAACCGTACGAGAGCGGAATGGAGATGTGGGCGTATCTAAAGGCTGTAACGCGGTTCTCAAAGGGCAATGCTGCTGTGTTTGCGGATTTGTATGACCTGGGAATCACGGCAAACGGGAGGAGGACGGTCATAAAAATGATGGGGGAGAGTAGGAACCTTGACATGGAGAAGGCGGCGTCCGATTATCTGCACCGTATGATGTCTGTGGCGCAGTACAGCCCGGCATCGCGGGAGGAGTTTTATGGAAGGTTTGTCGATGCGACGGAGAGGGAAAACGGAAGGGCATATGAAATGGCGTTAGAAATAGCAAGGAATCACCTCGAAAGTAGGAGAAGAGGGGAGCGTGCAATTGTCTCGTAGCCTTTTTTTGGAAGACATCGCCCCCTTTGCCGTAGTCCATTTAGGCAGTTATACAGAGGCTTTGTAAATTTAACGACCAACTCATTAAGGGCGCATTACTGAGTGGTTCATTGTTCAGGAAGACTGGATCGGGAAGAATGGCTCGTCTCTTCTTGCCCGAATAACTGTCTGCTAAACGGCTAATAGTAAATGTCGTACACCACACAAAGTTTTCTGCCTGACTCTGTCCCCAAGATACTGGGCTGCTCCTTCCCAATTTGGGATGCAACCGGTTTAGATCTCTGGGCAGTGGAGCACCCCAAATTCCTCCTTCTAGGTGTAATTGTCCTCAGTATGCGTATTTAAAACCCATCTCACCGTGTAAACAGCAGATGACAGCTACCGCGAATCGCCACTGTGCGTGAAGGAATTTGTCTAGAGAGAAACTTTACGGTATCAGTAAAACAGGTATTCGCGGCAGGGTCCGACTATCTACAAATGTCCACTTCAACAGCTCTTAGTATATTCTAAACGGAAATGGTTACTAATTACCGTGACTGTTTCCAGGGCCCAGCAACAACGTCAAATTGCTTAGACTGCGTGGTCGAGTAGCAAGACTGATTGACTCCCTACAATGTTCGCCTGCTGTCGAAAATGTGTTGTTTCGTGGTTTTATCTTGTTGAATGAGACTCTGCGTCAGGGCATATGAAATGGCGATGGATATTGCAAGGAATCAACCCGAGAGTATGAGAAAATGGGAGTCTTGTAAACATTAAATGAAATAGGTAGATCCAAAATGGATAGTCCCAAATAAATGGATAATAAAATTACCTGAATGGGACTGAGAATAACAATAGAAAAAGAACCAATGTTTATTGAACGTCGTGGATAGTTCAATGGTCCCAGGCTTGCTAAATTTTTCTGACAGTCTAAGACTACCTATACTGTAGATCAGAGTAGAAAGGATATAAAGATGATTCCAGCAGTATGATAATAATTGTAGACCAAATTATTGCTCAGTAATAATTACGGAGTATTTCTCCAGGTGAAAATTCACCCAAATAATAATTTGTTGGCAATGGGGCTCGAGTAATTATAAGTTTAGAATTTACAAACCAACCGGCAGACATAAAAATTGCTTCACGTGTATTACGGTATAAAACAGGGGCCATTGAAAATAGGTAAACTTATTTTTCGATGCTCCGCGATAAAAAAGGAGTGTTGGTCTTTGATAAAATAATTTCCCACAGTTTTACATCACTGAGTTCGATATGGAAAACTAATTAAATAGTTTCCAATACTTTTAAAAATATTTTTTTATTTTCACACGATTCCTCCTTATAAATTGACGTTTTTCACGTGATTGAGAGAGATCCGAATGCTTTACATTACTAACACTATGGATTTTACCGACTTCCCGACACTTTAGACGTATTTACCAAACACCACTTCTCCCGAACCAGCCTTCAACATTACCATAAAAATCATTTGATATCTGAAACATTTGAGCCATTTGAGCATACACAAGCACTCACTTGTAGAAACGTTATAGAATTTTAGACGAATATAGTTCTTTTCATATTGTGTGTTTCCACTCTTTTGAGTTTTCGTTATGTCTGCACGAACAAATAGGACAAAAGGAAATCTCTCCTCCTTCAGGATAAAAATTTAAAATATCATTGTCAAATGACTCACCTCTTATAATATTGTAAGGGGCCCAAAACTGGCGTTTTTCGTAGTTTTCGAAGGAACTAATGCAATATTCCTTTTTAGGGAGGTTACTGTCGTTTCAACAAAGAACCTAGTAACTGAACACATAATATTATAAACATCTCAATTTTCCACAAAAAATGATCCACCCACATCAATTCATTAAAAACACGAGATGTTGAACTTATGGATACCGCTCGAGTATTAGGTGTTCTCCTGGTGATGTCACAACTTTTGAATGAATCAGTACTGTTCGATAAATATTTCTTGCATTCTTCGTCCCATAAACATTTTCTCTGTAAGAATAATTTTATGTCATCATAATTTGAGTGACCACATACATCTGTGTGGAACTCATTAATTATTTTCTATTTCTTACCCTAAGATTTAGTTTTTGGTCTATTCATATTATTATTGGAACAAATTGCAAATACAAATGAATTTCGGAATTTATTTTACAAATTTGTTCACAGCACCACAGCAATGGTGACCATGACCCCCCAATGCAATGGAATCGATTCAATTTTCGGTTGAAATAAAATAGATATGGTTTTCTTTCAGATGCATAAAATTTGATATATTTGTAATATTTCTTCCAACAACCCTTTGTGATGATCCACTGACTACTAGATGCCAGGTGTGAACTTCATTTCCATTGTCAGAAATCGCTGAAAATATAACGAACCGTGCATTTCTCTTTTCTCAGTTGAATGGGCGCCATTTCCGTATTGCCAGAACGGTTAATCTCGTACAGAATCAGGAGATCATCCGCAGTTCCGTTCCAATCGGGGATAATGTATTTAGAAAGTGTACTTAGCTCAACAATGCCTATCCCACTATACGATGCTCCATCGTCAAGCAATGGATCTGGATAGAATTGTTTCGATGGAAAATCAAGTACTGTTTTAGCTAGTGAGATGTTACGGGACCAGGTCTTTTTTGTTTAAAATGTTCCGTGTTTTCAATTTTGGGTGGTAAACCTTCCAAAAAAATTTCTGATTCTTGCAATTTTCTTTTTCGTAGGCCCGATGCTCAATTTCTCCACAACGGTCAAAATTGTATTTAAACTTCAGTACAGCAAATTCTTCGGGGGTTATTTTATGCTTGATAATTTGCCTGCACGCTTTCTTTTCTTTACATGAAATATTTGATCGATTTCATGATATAAATCTTTGCGAATTTCCATGGATTTTGGCTTGCGTTTTAAGACTTATCACATGCCCGAACAATTGATGATATTTTGAATATTTAACTAATTCTAGAATTTTTGCTTTATCCATATCTGCTTCCTCATCATGCTTTGGGGGATCTGCAGCAAGAATGGATACGCACTGATTGGAATCTGGGCCCATAACTGTAAAAACTGTTATACTGCTGGAATCATTTTTGTAGTTTTCTACTCCGATCTACAATATGGATAGTCGTAGGCTTTTAGAAACATGTAGCGAGCTCCGGTCCATTGAACTATTTCCGCCGATCCATGAATATTGTTTTTCTCTTTGTTATTATTCTCAATCCTATCCAGATAACTCTACTGCTCATTTATTTGGAATTATCTATTTTGGATGTAAGCATCATATTTCAGTTTTTAGAAACGAAAGGAAAGTGAATGAATTGAAAAGTGTAAACCGGAGTGGCTTTGTGCGCGTAAGAATAACTCCCTCAGTTTCTCTCATAACATAAGCCAAAGTCCTGAATGGGCCCCAAAGAATTTTCGTTGAAGACATCCTCTGGGGGATTGATATTTATGGCGCACCTGCTGAACAGGGGCAGCAGGTTTTCTGACGCCTCGCATACTTCATTCCTTCCTGTCGTTTTTCCTCTCCTCATCAGGAACTTCGCGATCTCGGTACCTGCTATGATTTTAGCTTCCAGGTGATGCTGGAGCAACAGGTTGCCACCCGCCGCCTCCTTGCATCCTTGATCTTTGAATGATCTCCACACACTTTCGTGACTTAAACCCAGTACAAATTTTCCGTTCCATTCCGTTCCTATTCGAAAGATGTCATTAGGCTGGTATCCTATCCATGTGTGTCAAACAGTGGAGGTTGAACAGTGTTATTGTTGGAAAAATACGCAGAGGTGAAAACAAGGGCTGTCTTAATGACTAAAAAATGGGGTTGCCTGCGTTCCCAAGTGCATCAAACAATTGATAGTCAATTCTGTGAAATGCCAAAATGTACAGTACGTCCATTTTTTTAATTCAACACATTTCGTGAGAGGAATCCCGGATCCACGTCACTTGCTCGAAATGAAAAATCCTCAGCACTCAACTGGATTTCTGGAATGAAACATACTGCAGTGCTTGTCTTTCAAACGTATTTTGGCCACAGCTCAAAGTGGTGCTTGAGGAGGAGGTCATTGATTGTTTTCGGACTGTGGCAAAGCTTGATTACATTAGTGTTACAACCGCGCTCTATTCCTCCGAATTGGTGGCGGGACATTTCTCATTCTAGTTTCTGTCTACAGCTGTAAAGCCAGTGCAGGACAACTTCTTTACGATATGCGCTAATATTCTTTGACTAGGTAATCGATTTGGTTCTTTAATATTTGAAAGGTGCGGTTCGGTTATCCCCCGGTGCATGCTAAACGTGTTCAGGATAACGACTAGTAAAGCTACTGAAAAATGACGTCAACATGTTCACATAGATCACAGGTCCATGTATAGAGAGGGGCTTTTAGGTACGGCGTATCTACTGATACATAAGTAAAACAACTCTGCGCAGCAAGAGGGCCATTTCCAAAGCCGGTTGGGACTGCTACCAATCAATGGTTGGGAAGGTCTTCAGAACAAGTCAGTTTACGTGGAAGGGGGTTGGGTATCATTACAAGACATAACAGGTCGATTGCACTCGCCTATCGCTAAAGTGTGCGCCACGTTGCCAATAATCGCTTGCACGGTTCGGTGGGGGACAACACTTTCCGTTGACTCACTATTTGTACCGGCAGAGGTAAAGTATCAAAGGTGATCAAACGGTACTTGGAAAATATTCTGCGAGAAGAGCTTTTAGAGAAACAATGGTGATGACTGTTCGTATTCATAATCGGTATTTCGTGTAACGAACCCTTTCATATTAGTTTTAGCTCTTTCAGATGAGTCAAATCCTTCATACTGGTAGAGCTACACCTGAAAATGAACACATACGTAGAGGCATGGACAGTTCAATGCGAGTAGCCGATGTAACCGAAAGCATATTGGGGATACTTCACTGCACCACATTTGCAAAAGTTATTTCCACGCCACGCTACTTGAAAAAAATTATTTAAAGATAGAAACGCATCTCAGCCGCCATTTTGTTCTCAAAAGTTAAATTTTCCACGGAGGCAATTGAACATGAGGTTCGAACACTCCATTAATGCATCTGACATATGGGGCAACAGGGAAGAGGACTCAAGGATGACGAAATGGGACCAATAGCTTCCCGTACCAATCATGAATCGTGAAGACTGTCTACAGCTGAGGACATCAGCGCTTATCAGTATATGTTTTCGCCAGTCATATCCGTGCATCGAAAAAATCTGATCGAACAGGAAAAATCTCAAATGTTGGGAATGTCCATTTTCATGACCCAACAGATAAACGATAAACAAGCGTCCTCATGTCCTCACAGCAAAATGTGATCTCTCGCTTTCGGAAAATAGAGGAATACAGAAATTCTCGGGGCGTGTTCCTGCAGTATGACAGGAGAAACTAGAGCATTGTGAGAAACAGATTGGTCTTTGTGAGACTATAGGCCTATCTATACACGTAATTGTATCGCTAACCTACAAACGACTAGGCTCTGATCGATGGTGCTCAGTATCTGTTTTTGAATTTGTTTCGGTGCCCAAAATTCCTCTCTCCCTTCTGTAGCTAACTTGCAGAGGTACACATTTCTACGTAGACGAGTGGATAGGCTGTGCGAAAAGCAGAACTTCTTTCGATGCTGCCTTGAAGCAGAATCGTTCTAAATGTTGCATCCAACGCCGCGGATCAGAACACTTCAAAATACATAAATATCTGCCTGCCCTTCTACCCGTCCTCATTCCCATCGCTCTATCATCCTCCTTCGGCAGCATCTGGAAGAGCTAGCTTCAACTGCAACCACCTTCGCGACCCCTTAACTTTTAACCTCCTTAACACCTAACAAATGGATCTCCTTCTTGTCGGCGGAGGCCCCCGCAGTGTCATCCAGGCTAGCTCTGACATGGTCTTCATGCTCCTCTACAATGAGCACTTCCAACAACTCCAGGGGCTGGGCGCTCACTATGATGTCAAGACTACAATCATTGAGAAGCAGCCGTATGTTGGCGCAGGTATGGCATTCTCAGCAGGCCATGAAGGTATGACTAACACACCCGTCGAAGGCGATATTACCTTCCCAATCCCTGTCCCCCATCAAAGCCCGCAAAAGGACATCATCAAGTCTTTGCTCAGCTACCGCGATCGCTATGAGCGCCGCTTCGGGGGTGCGGAAGCTGGGCACTACCTCTTTGCCCTAAGTCAGCGCAATCTGCCCGGGGCTGTAATGTTCAAAAAATCCATCAGTCCGATGTCCTACACTCCCCAAGGCATGCTTGATCAGGAGAAAGCATTCCTCATGCGCCGAAGTGTTGGTGAGGAGGAGCTCTCATCATTTTCACACATCAGCCAGCTCGCCGCAGAGCACCTCCCCTTCTTCAAACTGGACGTTCGTCCTTCGACTCTCGCCACTCAAATCAGTCTCAGCGGAACCCATCAGGCCACAGCTACCGTGCAGCATGTCGACTCCGGATCCATCAATAAGATCACCGCTGACGTCGTCCGACTCAATTCTGGCACGCCGCTAGTGAATCCCATCTCTGACCCTCGTGTAAATAGGTCTACTTTCTGCCAGCCGATGAATGCTGCTGACCTCAGGCAGTTTCTCCGCAGCAGGGGCCTCTTGAACGCTAGTGGTATGCTAATTCCGGGCAAGCGCATTATTAGCGGTGGGATGAGCTTGTCTGGACTGGACCAGATTGCCGCGCTTAGCTCGATCATGAATTTGTTTGAGGAGGACGAAGATTCGCTTCTCGGATATAGAGTGACAGATTTTGCAAAGCAGGCCTACCCAGGTGCCCTCACTTACATCAGCAGGACTGCCGGGAAGGCCGCACTCCCAAGGCATGCTTTCACTCACAATTGGCAACAGGGAACTCCGGTCATCGGCAACACGCGGAATCTGCATGCTCTCTTCCTTCATCAGAACGGCGAGGAAGTTTTCAAGTCTTGGTACGACATTCTCGAGTGTGCCGTTGCTCGGGCGACGGGAACCACCCCAGGGAAGCTCCACGAGCCCACATCCACTGAGTCCTTGCTTGAGACGCAGTTTGAGGAAACTGAATGGCACCTGCAGTGCCGCCGCAACGCCGGGATTTGTGAGCAAAACGGGGACATGGTGGGCAAAAAGCACTTTCTCAGACTGTCAACCAGGACTTTGTACGGGGCTTGGCGCCAAGCCACTCTCAGTACATTGCTCGGATTCGGCCTTGAGCCGCAAAGCGACGCCGTTCATACAATGGATGCACTGGCCCCTCTAACGTGGACAGGGCGCCAGGGATACATGTACCACAGGGCACAGATAGCTGCGATCACAAATCCGAAAAGTGCCGCAAAGTCATCGAACATGCACCTAGTACAGCGTCTGGGGGATGTGATGAACAATATCGTTGCGTCCCCGTCGGAGGTTCATAGCATGTTCCACCTGCTCATCGAAGCCGGTATCGCCAAGTATGTCCAGGCATCTTATTCCGCAATTCGGGCTGGTGCAGATGGCCAACTGATGCTGAATGACGAAGCCTACGACGCCGTGCTGGTGTCCGGAGTGATGACGAAAGACGCGGATGTCACATGGAAGTCGCTGTTACCCCAAGTCAAGCCCGCTGAGAAAAGCAACGGGACAATCCCGGCGATTGGGAGGCACCGTCGATTTTCGAACAAGGATGGCAGCCCTGTGGCAGTGGAGAGCAACACGTTTCTTGGGAAAGGGTTCCACAGCAAGGCGGCTGATGGCGGGCAGTCGTTGCTAAACAGCTGTGCGTTTGATGTGAACAACCGGGACTCAGCTGTGAATGATGCACCGTCATTTACGATGAGGAGGATGGCGCTGGCTCATTTGCATGCAGCCGGGCTGGACGCTCATTCGGTCCTCGATGGCATTTATGAGAGCATGAAGCCCTCGCAGGAGGACTTTGATGCAGAGGTGGAAAGATTCAGGGAACCGTACGAGAGCGGAATGGAGATGTGGGCGTATCTAAAGGCTGTAACGCGGTTCTCAAAGGGCAATGCTGCTGTGTTTGCGGATTTGTATGACCTGGGAATCACGGCAAACGGGAGGAGGACGGTCATAAAAATGATGGGGGAGAGTAGGAACCTTGACATGGAGAAGGCGGCGTCCGATTATCTGCACCGTATGATGTCTGTGGCGCAGTACAGCCCGGCATCGCGGGAGGAGTTTTATGGAAGGTTTGTCGATGCGACGGAGAGGGAAAACGGAAGGGCATATGAAATGGCGTTAGAAATAGCAAGGAATCACCTGAGAATAGTAGAGTTGGTAAGCGTGTAGATGCCCTATTGGAAAACTAATCAGAGATTACTGCATGATGTTCAATATGCTGGGATGTTACCAAATTGAATCTTTCAGCTATTAAATAACACAAACTTTCTCTCTATATGATGCGCTTTTGCGGTTCCATTATTGGATACCAGCATTTCTCTCCTGAATTTTTTTATAAGGATCAATGAGCAGAAGCCTCTTTAACTGCGCAGTTTATGTTTGTATTTTCGTGGGTTGTATGAACTAAGAGGTAGTCTCGCTAAGCGTGTTGTTCAGTTTAAAAAGTTGAGAGGAGAATAAGCGTTGGGTTTCAAAAGAAAGGGATTAACATTCCGCGTGAAGAGTAACAGTAGCCTTATAGATGCTTAGCCTATGACCAGAAATGGTGAATGCTAACAAATCAGAGTTCCGAATACTCCATTCAAACCCACATCCCTATGCTAATGCCTTAGATAAGGCAACTCAAATTATTGCGCTCCATACAAGCCAGGTGTCTATGGAATAAAGGTATAAGTTTGGGTTGATTATTTTGGAAGATATATTCGATTTATCCTAAAGCTTTCGAGAGACAACCGCAATCGATTCGGATGGGCCTACCGACACAGTAATCAGAGAGTAATTACGGCCCCTTGAAAGCCACGTTAAGGCCAGCCACCAAGCAGGCCGCATTTGGTATGATGGCTACTGCAGCGTGCCTTTGCATCAACCCCCCCATGAACATTACAGAACCCTTGTCTCCACGTCGTCAGACATCTAGACCTTCAAGAGCTTTAAGAGGTCAGCAAACATGTAAACCTGCGAAATTCATGGTGCCATCTGCGATGGGTAGAAAAAGGCAATGGAGCAATACGCAGAGAAAGGTAGACCTTTAACGTGATTTCCACAGGAACTGGAATGGCTAGCGGCATTCAGTGGCTACGCAGCGATATCGCGACTGAAATAGTGCTAGATAACTCCTTCGATTCAGCAGCGACGAGTAAAAGAATATTTTTACCAGGAATTCAACTATATGCAGTCGCAAATGTTTTTTCCTTGTTCAGCAACAGCTGTTATTTCTCCCAGAAATATATATCTTTTCAGGACGCATTGTTAAACTTGAATGCCAATAAATAGTATGAATTATACAATTCAAATTCAAAGCTCCAAACAGCAACCAATGAGTAAATCTAAGCTTCAAAATTGCAGACAAGATCCGTTTTTCTGTACCCATGACCAATACACAAAGTTTTACATAAGATTTTGGGCGGCAATATGTGCTAATGGGGAAAATTATTATAATTCCGTAACATAGAAGATTGGAAAGTTTGATTTTTGTTGAAATGTCTATACATTTTTTGCTGCACTTCACTTGCTATAATAGCAGACAACAGAGATTAATCGATGCCCCATGCAGTTAATTGAACTATTCAAAGCACCAAAAGGGCTCATTTAAAGCATTTCATTACCTCACACAAAATTTCACCCCAATTTTACGATAATTGCTTAAGATTCCAGCTCATTTATTTAGATTTAGTGAGCTGAAATAATAATTAATATTGAAATCAAGGTTATTTTGTATATTATATCGATTAGCTTTTGCTCTAGATGTAGTGGAAAAGTAAATTCACATCACATAGAGCTTTGGATACATCAATTTTCGAATAATAATCGAAGGTACGTTTCAAGTGTTACGACATTGAAATATTATGCGATGACAGTACATATGCCTGCTAATGCAGAACTTGGGGGGGGATCTTTTAATGTGCTCAAAAACCTGAACCGTACAGGTATAGTGGTTACACTAGAAGACCGAACATCTCCAGGCGACGGCAGAACCATCACCCACTCCAACAAGGACAAAAGGGGGACTAGAAGAAAATTCCACTGTCTAAATACGGGATCCAGACAGCTTAAAAAACTTCTAGTGTAAGCATGACAACTTACAGACGACGAAAACCAAGACAAAGAAAACTCCGGACGAACGAACTTGCCGACGGACTCACAGGGCTGCGCAGACCACGTTCCTTCGGAGACTGTAACAAAGACAGTAGGTTGAAAAGCGATAGGAAACAGCGAACTTTGAAAACCCTGTTCGAATAGAAGAGCCATCCATACACGTCTTTCCCAGGTCGTCCCACGTGCACTGGGGGCGCGGGACGACAATCCACTCGAAATAACCATCAGCAACAACGGTGCAACGAGAGATCTTGAGACATGGTTGTTCCGTCCCCAGGACATGCGAGCGGACATAGATCCGGCGCCCGCGCCGGATTCAGCGTTGAGGCCGAGAAGAGCGAAAACAAAACGTGAGGAGGTCAGTAAAATAGGGAGGACGGTGGGGACTAGGAGCAGAGGGACTGTTCCGCAGAATTTTGTGCAGAAATTAAGGTTCAAATCTTTCATGATAGGGCTCAAGATCTTTTTGCTGGAAAATTTTCAACTTTTTTCCAGTTATCAATCACATTTAAAATAATCAATTTAGGTTTTATTCAAAACGGATATGTACTACATTTCAGAGTGATTTTAATTGATTTGGACACTGAGTGGAAATTTTCGACAGACAGTTTATTTCTTCTTATTTGGTCTCAACTTTTTGTGCTTCGCAGATTTCTAGAATCTTAAGTGATAGACGCCTGTGTTTGTTAAGGGTGACCATCTTTAGAGTTTTTAATTGTCTTTCTCCTTAAGTTTATTATTCCAATAATACCTATGTCAAAATATTTCTCTTCGTTTTCATCTGCAGTATGCTATTCATTCGAAGTATCATTTAATTCATCCAATTAAAAGTTTTCTCCTGACTCTAACTCACACGCTTATTCGATGGAGCTGACTGATTGGAATATCTAGCTGCTCCATTTCTAAATTTTCTATTTAATTCGGGGACTTTGAAGTTAAGAAACTTTTTTTGTCGAACTTTAATGTCGGATTAAACATATTTTCTAAGTTCATTAAAAGGTCATAAAGATAATTGTCATTAATGAGAATATCGGTTTCTACTTCATAGAACATTATTTTTTTGATTTATTAATCAGCATATAATAGCACTGCATACATATTTTTACAAAGATGAAAGACTGTAATAGTCAACAGGCTAAATTTAACTAATTATAAGTTGATATTAAGGGAAACCTCATTTGAATACATATTTGTTGATATCCAAAACATTCAAGAAATACATAGAGTATCAACTGGGGAGGGAATAAAAAAATTATAAAGCAGTTGATATTTCTTGCCAATTTTATTTACATTTTAATTAATTTTTAGGACTACTTCGATAAATTATAAGATGAAAACAAATTTACTTTTCTTCAACAAATCTTAGTATACATTTTGGTCGAAAATTTAATCTACAAGTATGATTTTTAAGTCTCAGACGGCTTCTAAAAAGCAGTTGCAAAAATAATAAACACAATATTACATTTCTAAAGAGGTAAATGATGCGCCATTTGCTCCAGTAAAATGCTTAAACCGATATTTCAGAATGTTAAAATGTCCAAATTTCAAGGAATTCATCAAATAAGATAAGCATCTAAATTTTACATACTAGGCAAAGTTTTTGTGGGTTTTGTTTCAAAGTGAAGTTTCAATTTCTCAGTTATAGTCGATAACAATTATTTTTATAATTATATTGGAAAAAAGTTCTTTGTATTGATATTTTTATGTCATCAAAACTTGATTTACGGCGTAAGAGATTTTGAGCTGAATTTCAATATAATTATCTGCGCCAAAAAGCTAGTTTTAATTTATATAGATGAAACTCTAATAAATTGTGGAAGAAAAAACATTTCTAATTAATCGAAGTAGTGTACAACTTTCTTCCCATAAAAATGAAAATTACCTTCGTGGTCTACCATTTTTACGGAATCGAAAAAAAATTTTACAAAATTTACATAGTTTCAAGTGTCTTTCATATGAGATGAAAAATTAGAGCAATTATATTGTATGAAGGATGTGGTATGTTATCATATTTGTGCTATTTTATTTATTTTTCTGAAATTTTGTTTCATTGATCCACCCTGATTATATAATTTTCACTATATTTTATTTATTGCATTTTATTTATCAAAAGTAGATAATGAGAATTTTGAAAAGATTATTTTCTATTCCCGCTGGAAATGTTTCCAACTACCGGAACATTGGTTGTTTTATAGACTATTGAGGATGATCCGAAGTTTCCTTTGACCCTTTAGAATGACTTGAGTAAGCGCTCACAGTTCAACAATTCCAATTACGAAATACGGTGCTCTATCATAAGCTACCGTCTGGTTTTGGTAAATTCAATGGGAAATCAGGTACCATTTCTAAAATGTCTGATGTTTCGACTCGAAATACTCTATACATATTTTCTGTACCTTTACTTTTTGATTGGAACCCATTAAATTTACTTTTTGCCACCATTAGAAATCACTTTTCAGTGGCTCAGGATCTTACTTTTTCATTGCATGGTTGATCTAGCACTATTTGTAGTGAGTTGCGGAGGGTAAATGCTTTTTTGTATTATTTTTTAAGTTGTTTTCTCGGCGCGGTATATTGGATTGAGTTGAGAATATCTTTTTTTGGTATCATTTGTATATTTTTTCATTATCAAAGGCGAAAATAGCGGATTTCATTTAGGACTATTTGACAAAGTATTGAATTTTCCTTTCTTAAAATACTCCTCCGCATTTTATTTCAGATGGCTAGCATCCAGAAAAAATAGACAATGATTTACATTGATTTTTTTGATTGTATAGGAATAAAAAGGATTAAAGTGCTTTGGGAACTTAGAAGCAGTGAAAGAATAAAAGAAAGTAGCCCAACCATTAAAATTGCATCCAGTAGCATTAAAGAATGCAATATTACCGCCATTAGTGTGCAATGGATCAGATAACTCTTAAACTTTATATAAATATTGATGATATGGGTTTCGAATCGCCAATAGCAACCTAAATTGACCGATTTCACATTAAATTCTTATTTTTTGGACTTTCCTGATTAAAAGAACTCCTCCATATAGTTTTAACCGTAAAAGAAGGGCTTTGACAGATCTAAGGATATGATCAGAGTAAGATACTAATAGTAAACTATTGAGATATTTCCACACATAAGGAATATATAAATAACTTTCTTAAGGCTCTTACCATCCATGTAGTGAAATGCGTGTAGATAACCTGAATATATCAGCCTTGAAAGAAGATCAGGGACATCTGAGCATAAAGTTTTTTTTCATATATCCATTGTAACTTTTTAAAATCATATTTTGCCTTCTTATGTATTGTAAATTACCATTACTTAATGAGTAATGGTGAAAAAGTAATATAAAAAATCAGCTTCGGAAAAGCAGTCAAAAATAGCGTATTTGACTAGATGCATTGTGACAATTACATATGTTGTAGTTGTCATTTTGACCACTACACATGGGACGTATAAAATAAAAGGTGGAGGATAGAAGTGTTGCGACATATCAATTTACAATAGGGTTTAGCGGATACTTCAACGAGAAAAACTATTATCGATCAATTATACTGCATTCCCTAATTTTCGTCTAAACCGAAAACGCATTTGCAGTTGCTGGTGCTACCATGAGCCACTCCACAAAGTGAGCAACTATGCGTGCAATAAGTATTGCGTATTGTTTGCCGTCCCTTTTTTATATTAATTACCTCTCATTTCTTCTGTCTCATTTTTCTGTAGGCCACAAAGTGAAATAGTAGTTTTTGGTAATTAAATGTTAACTCCAGCGTAAGAACAGTTTTCGCTGTAGTTTTTCCTTATTTCATTTCCAATTGGGCAAGAAATGGGTTGTTAGGTTCTATTCTGAACCCTTTCAGGTCATAGAGACGATACTCAGAGGTTTGGGGTAAGTACCACTTAGAATGACATTTTGTCAGACAAAATCGGAGACATTTCGAACTTTGGCTTTTATTTTGGCAGTTCAATCAAGATAAATGAATTTTATTTGGTATTTCCTATTCCTTTGAATTATATCTGCCTATATCTTTTGAATATTGTTGAACGGAGTCTTTAGTAGAAATTAAGGCTGTTCGGAGAAAAGAAAATTCCCACGTTGTGTGAGTCACTCTCTAACTTTTGGGAATTAACGGATCTGATATCATTTAAAAGGGACATATAATGCCATAAAACTACAATTTGGCTCCACAAGACGTTATCACAGCATCTTACAACGAAAATTGAGCCCAACACAGGTCTGAATCATTAAACTGTGAAGGATTGTCCGTATCGGTTTGAATACCTAGCCCTACCTGACCTGACTTTTTCCGACCTAGCTGCATACAACGCCTTTCATTACAGAGATATTACTGCGTCCTTCGTAGTTCGTAGTCTTGGTCTTATTTTATATAACACAGAGAGGGTCCCGAAGCATATTTTCATTTTGGAAGACATTTCTGGAAAACGAATAAATGGCCTTCTCAATGTCTAGGGCAGCAATTCGGGATCAAACATCAAATACAAGAATCAATAAGGAGTTAGTTTATACCTTTGTTCATGCTTCTAAATATTCAAGACCATCAAGATGTAGAAAAAAGAAGTAATTGTAAGTTTACTCGCATTGTAGTCAAGTACTTCAAAAATAGCTCTGTTGGATATGTTCTCGAACTATCTCAATTACTTGAATCCACAGCGCATTCTTTCCTCCAGATCTTTCAATAAATGCGTACCGACTGATCGTTCAACAGGTTCTCTTAATGAAATCCGAATATATACCATGCATTTTAAGATTATTGTTTTTTCAGAACCAGAACAACATTTTTCGCCATAAAACGATGATTAACCGACGGTTGCATACTTTTTGCAGATTACAGCCGTTAATTCTTCATATCTTCCTCGGAAAGGATGTATTTTCTAGGCATGTTACTTTTCTATCGTAATATGTCATCACATTCTTTCAAAGAATACGTATTAACGGCCATGAGAGCCTTCCAATAAGTCTCAGACTCCTCAGAACTCCTTTGCATGGATAGTATATGGTTTGAAATTTTCACTGGTAGAAAAATTATTTCTGCTAGTTACTCTTGTAATACATCAAAGCATTGTCCTGAGCACTGTTTTTAATGTTGGATGTACATTTTCAAATTCATTGTGTCATAGAGTGACTTCTAGCTAAGAACTGTCATTGGCCTGCAGTTCGTGTTGTTTTATATCATCTTCACGGAAAGAAGTTCTTTCCATGATAACGCCTTGAAAAACATCTAGATTAAGTGTTTTAAGCCTCAATAGGCCTTTTATGTCTCCATCCTCCGTAAAATACTTCCAAGTAACAATATTTCAGGAACGAATCGTTTTGAATTTTAGAAGAGTGCTTTCATTCTTTTTCTCACATCGCTACAGTCGCTTGCTCAAATCCAATCTCCTGAAATTGTAATCTTTTTGTGGTACTTAACTTTTTAAGGTCCTCTAATGTACTTACTATGGTTTTTTCTCTTCTGCATCGTTGTAGTGAAATTTATTTTTCTCCGTTACCACAGGAACATTTGCGTCTATCTCAAGTATTTTAGATGCGGGTGGAACATTTTCATGGTCCTTCGCAATATTTCTCACATCACCGGAGTTTTTCCCATCTTCTTGATCTCGTCCCGGAGCAGAAAAATAGCCATAAAGTTGACTATTAAATAAAAGATCTTACAATTAAACTGGATCCTCACAGAAAACTCGGTCCTCGCAGAGAACATGATAGAACTAATACCGTCTACCATTATCACTATGTGATACATTGCGTGTTTTTCTGCATTCATGACAATCAATAACTGCTCAGAGAAGATAAAGTGCACTGTCATGATTTTAACTTAGGTTTTTTGGGGAGAATTATGAAACTGTGATCGCCTTGGAAAAAGCTAGGTATCATTTTGAATATTTATTTATTTATTAAAATTGGGCTTTACTGCTGCATATTTTTACTACTTTCATACCGCTTTACATGACAACTTCATGTAGTATATTTTCTCTGTCTTAGAGAATTCTATTCTGCGTCAAGGTTCCCTTGAGCCGCCCTTGGTAGCCGTTTGAATTGAGGACTGGGTATTCCAACTGTTACATTATAACTATGAATCAAGACATTTGTAGTCACGTTTTTATATTTATGGACTTTAGATGGGCATTGAAGACGTTTATAAAATTTAATCATAAATTTTCCTCTTCAGTCTATTAATTGACCCTTTCCTGTATTGTCACCATTTGCTTTTTTGTATTAATATTACATTTTGAACGAAAGTTCTGGAATTTCGCATTATGAAACCTATGGAAACTAGTTCATCACTATGAGATTATCTTTACTCCCGATTAAATTGAAGATTAGACCTAAGCAAGCATTGTAGCAGACTTTTCCGCAGTTTTTCAGCGATAAATTCGTGTTTATTTATTTTCAGGCCTTAAAACTTTATTTTTTTTAAAGTGGAAGAAGATTTTTTTGAGTGTGAACTATAATTAATGGCGTTAATGAGCAAACTTTGGCGGCTCAAGGTATTTCATACATGAAAAATTACGAGAAAGGACTCTAAGGTAAACCATGAAGGCTCAACCTCAACTTTCAGCTTTCATTCGTATAAAAGCACTTTTTGCATGAAAACCACTACCAGTAGTCCAGAGAGGAAAGTGAAATGCAAAAATGAAAAAGTTGTAAAGCTCAAAGGTAACCCGAGAATACTTTAAGGTTAGACATTCGTGTAAGTCTTCAGTGGTGAAATGTATTGAGCAGTCGATTCGAAGTACCGAGGCATGTTAATGGTGTTAATTTTGAGCGACTAAAGTACTGAAACACGCGTATCCGGAATTCCCTCCCTCTTTGCGAGTATGAGAGCGTGATATAATCCAAAATTTCTTTATTCAAACTCCTCCAATCGCCTTTTTTCCCAAACACAACTTTTCTTCTCGTCGTGAAAATCCCTATATTTTAAGGCAATATTACAAAGATTAAGTACAATTAAGGGAAATCAAGAGCTCTTCGTATGAACTTACGACCAACCACCAACAACAGAAAACAAATGTCAAAGTGAAAAGCGGATAACGAAGGAATTGATTTGTGAACGATATATCCCAATGGGCTGACCGAGCATAGGACAAAAATGGGGTTCTTACACGTACAATAATCTGCAAACTTTTTCTAGAATACCTTTAGGCAATTGCTATCAATTCTATTTTCAGTTCTGGAAGAAGTTGGCTCATTCTTCAATTCTAGGCTAATATCTGTATCAGTCCATACGGAAGATCTTTAGCTGACTAGAAATTTTTAGAGTACAAAACGAAATATTCGAAGCTTTTGCATTATTTGAAATCTTTTTCATGAAACACAGGACATCTTAAATATATCTGATATTTTTCTCCTAGAGATATTTTTCCACCCTATGCGTGCATACAAACGTTTCCGCTGTCGGAAGGGACTATAGGAAACCAAGCACTACACTCTTCGCAGGGATTCTAAGTCACTATCTTTGAAAGAAAATAAACTTCGATATCTTGTATCCGAAAAAATCGTATACCGGATACTATGAACCACAATTAAAGTTTCTGATGGGGCATCGATGATTTCCAATGAAGTTAAACTTCAATAATTATTTCCCCCAGTGAAAGTTGTAAAAAAACTCCTTCATGGAACTTTCAGTTGGAACAGACAAAAATATTCCTTGCAGAAGACCTTTTACCACAAGAAGCTGCCAACGGCGGCCTTGAAGAATATGTCAGGCTTAATTTATTTTCTGCACAATTCATATATCTCTTCAGTGTTAGAAATTTGGAACGACTTTAATCTATGGAAAGTCCAAGGACTAAAAACTACCTTACCAATATATGTCTTGTTAGGAGAGGCGGCGAGATATGAATTTACAAAGGTGAAAATATAAGATACTGCGAAAAAGAAAAGATTTGTATTCACACTATGGTGCGAATAATTAATTATCACTGTTAAAAAGGAGCTTAATGATGCGCATCTAAACTTTAATACAATACAGAACTGAAGATAATAGCAAAGCAGTCCTATTTTACTTCTACTTGAGTAAGTATTTCATTACTTGAAACGAAATTGATAACATTATACGTGCGTACATGCACTCCCAACTTTGTAGTATCGCGTAAATATATATATATATATATATTTAATTTATATATATATTTGTATATTCAATTTCAACTATAGAACTAATAAAACTACTTTTTCTTACTTCAATTTTTCAAATAGTCTTAATCACGTGAAATTCAATGTTACATAAAATATCCCTTCATTTACTCAAGTATTATACTTATTTCTTGAAAGAACTTCAAAATTATATATTATTTAGTAACAGTCCCTAGTTACACTGAAATTCGGTAACGTAATAATTTTACCTCTACAAGAGATGTTTATATTCGTTACGATCAAAGCTGCTTCTCAGCCAAATGATTACTAACAAATTCCCTTTCTACGATTTGCTGAGGCTTAAACTTGATTACGTAGCCGGACTATTAATATTAAAGCAAAAGAATTTAATTTGGTAGTATTGAACTTAAACTTTCACTGCATTCATCTACGTATTTAGCTCAACTTTAGTCCACATAAGTTTCCATACTTACAGTAGTTTTAAGCTGAATTGAAACCGTACCGAACGTCAGAAATTTTTATGGAGACAACTAGACACTGTAGCTGGAATATTTTGTAAACCCTTTTTTTTCTATTTGTTCAAAATTTAATTTCAACCAAATTCTCCTAAGTGACATACCTCTAATTAGTTTTTTTACGCAAGATGAATATTTTTTCCAATACGTCTTCAATTGTTGAGATTTTCCCTTTGGTGATTCATCATTCCTATAGGTGTCGTCTCCAAATTTTGAGACAGCGGGGAGCTAACTCATACTGGAAACAAGTTTAATCTCACGTCTTTAACTAAAACCCCTTGAGAACCCTTAAACACCTAGAGAACCCCTGAAAATATTTTAGTTTGAAATATGAATTGCAAAAGAAACTCCCTTTCTTTCTAAGTCACGAATTTGAAGACTGAATTTTGGAAACAACTGAAGAAAGTATAGCCTATGTGATTCAATTTCATGACACCGCTGCGATTAAATTTAATTCATTGCTAGTTAAGGAGTTATTTCGGTCCTCATGAGATACTTTAATTTATTTTCGCTGTAAATAAAATTTTAGGTCGACATGGATTTGGTGATAATTTAAAACAAAAGTTAATACTATAAATATCTCTAAAAATTTGCAGTGTTCTTTTTTAAAATTTACAACCTTTATTTACAATATATTTTGTCATTTTCTAAATGCAGTACACTAAACCTGCATGTCTTTCTATGTTCAAGTATAATATTTAAAATAAATAAGAGAATAGAAGACCATGTATTGAAAAAGAGAGCATTTCCCATTCTCTACTTTCTAACTACAAATTTTTCGTGATACTTGCTATTCGCAAACTGAAAGCCATTCTTAGCAAGCACGTAGCTTCTTGGATATTTTGCTTTGATTATTTGTATACGATAAAAGGGTTAATTAGGCTTTTTTAAACTTTTGAAAATGTGAGTCGAAATACTGCTTTGAGGAGTATGTGTACTTGTACCTGTACAGCTTTTAATGAATGCAATTACGCATAAGTTTTTTAATTAATTAATATAAATTATACTATTTTAAGAAGATTGAGATATTCAGTATTTGCCGTTTAGTAAGGAATGCTTATGTAGATGTTTTTCCAAATATATTCCTTAAAAGACGCTGTTCAAGTTTCACTAAGAGAAAACTTTTTATGGGGCAGAAAGAAATATCAGTGATCTAACAGAAACTGAATATACGGCAAGGTTACGTCAGGAGGACATAACTAACTATCCAGAGGCACTTTCACAGGGAATGTTTATATTAAAGTTTAAATATCAGTCATATTAATTTTTTCTCGAACCCTACCGGTCTCAGCATGAAATCAGTTTGGGTAACACGAAATAAACTATCGATTTAAAGCTTTAAGAGTCTTTTAAGATTCAATGAAACTTTATGTAGAGTACAAGTTTTAGTTATGGATTGTTTAAAATGACCAGAAGGATTCAGGCCATTAAAATTATTATATGCCCAGAACTTTCTAAATAGTATTGTATAAACAATCAGCGAGGAGTCAGCTAGAAATTTTTAGAGAGATTCATGAATGAAAAGATTAATCCCGCAAAATTAATAGGCTAATATGAATGTTAAAATTTAAACAAATATCGATGCTCCCAGGAAACTGCATTCGAATTCTTACAAAGAGCCAAGTTGAAATTCCTTTGTTAAAAGTCTGAAGGGAGGAATGAACTAGCTCTCCTTATGACAGACATTGATCAATATGGATCTCGTTACATGAGATGAAATTCTTTTGGTTTCATCTGATATTAATTATTTGTTGTTTCATAGAAAAATTTCACAGAGCATTAGCGATAAACTTCAAAGAATGGTAGTAAACAGGGAAAAGTTTTATTCAAATAAAACGATACAGCTATATTTTAAAATTTATGGCCCAAACTATGGAATTTTGTAGATACA